>CM061752.1:125492971-125495471 GCA_030979885.1 Lolium multiflorum | reverse complement strand
GTATTCGACCGCCGCGCGCCCACCCGTTAGTCCACCGGTCGTTAGACGTTTTCCGAAGTCGCCCGACTTAGCCGTTTTCAGCCGGTACCGTCGTTTTGGCTGTTCGCGCCATGGTTTTTCACCGTATCCGCCGAGCGCCGCGCGCCCACCGACGGATCAGACGTACGTCGCACTTAGCCGTGTCTGCACGACGCGCCATTTCACCGCTCGGCGCGCGCGACTATAGTCGTGACGTTTTCACGTCGCCACGACTCCGCTATACGTCGTCGATGCACGTCGCCGCGCGCGCGCCCACCCGACTATATTCCACCGTGTCGTTAGACGTTTCCGACGTCCCACTTAGCCGCGCCCGTACCGTCGTACTTTTTCACCGCTGTTGTCCAGCCGTTTTCCGACGCGGCCCGACTAGCTTAGCCGGACCGTCGTTTTGGCTGGCGCGCCATGGTTTTTCACCGTATCTCGAGCGCCGCGCGCCCACCCGACTATATTCCACCGTGTCGTTAGACGTTTTCCGACGTCGCCCCGACTTAGCCGTTTTCAGCCGGTACCGTCGTTTTGGCTGGCGCGCCATGGTTTTTCACCGTATCTCGAGCGCCGCGCGCCCACCCGACTATATTCCACCGTGTCGTTAGACGTTTTCCGACGTCGGCCCGACTTAGCCGTTTTCAGCCGTACCGTCGTTTTGGCTGGCGCGCCATGGTTTTTCACCGTATCTCGAGCGCCGCGCGCCCACCCGACTATATTCCACCGTGTCGTTAGACGTTTTCCGACGTCGCCCGACTTAGCCGTTTTCAGCCGGTACCGTCGTTTTGGCTGCGCGCCATGGTTTTTCACCATATCGAGCGCCGCGCGCCCACCCGACTATATTCCACCGTGTCGTTAGACGTTTTCCGACGTCGCCCGACTTAGCCGTTTTCAGCCGGTACGTCGTTTTGGCTGGCGCGCCATGGTTTTTCACCGTATCTCGACCGCCGCGCGCCCACCCGACTATATTCCACCGTGTCGTTAGACGTTTTCCGACGTCGGCCCGACTTAGCCGTTTTCAGCCGGTACCGTCGTTTTGGCTGCCGCGCCATGGTTTTTCACCGTATCTCGACCGCCGCGCGCCCACCCGACTATAGTCCACCGTGTCGTTAGACGTTTTCCGACGTCGGCCCGACTTAGCCGTTTTTAGCCGGTACCGTCGTTTTGGCTGCCGCGCCATGGTTTTTCACCGTATCTCGACCGCCGCGCGCCCACCCGACTATAGTCCACCGTGTCGTTAGACGTTTTCCGACGTCGCCCGACTTAGCCGTTTTAGCCGGTACCGTCGTTTTGGCTGGCGCGCCATGGTTTTTCACCGTATCTCGAGCCGCGCGCCCACCCGACTATAGTCCACCGTGTCGTTAGACGTTTTCCGACGTCGGCCCGACTTAGCCGTTTTCAGCCGGTACCGTCGTTTTGGCTGCCGCGCCATGGTTTTTCACCGTATCTCGACCGCCGCGCGCCCACCCGACTATATTCCACCGTGTCGTTAGACGTTTTCCGACGTCGGCCCGACTTAGCCGTTTTCCCGTACCGTCGTTTTGGCTGCGCGCCTGGTTTTTCACCGTATCTCGACCGCCGCGCGCCCACCCGACTATAGTCCACCGTGTCGTTAGACGTTTTCCGACGTCGCCCCGACTTAGCCGTTTTCAGCCGGTACCGTCGTTTTGGCTGCCGCGCCATGGTTTTTCACCGTATCTCGACCGCCGCGCGCCCACCCGACTATATTCCACCGTGTCGTTAGACGTTTTCCGACGTCGCCCCGACTTAGCCGTTTTTTGCCCGTACCGTCGTTTTGGCTGCCGCGCCATGGTTTTTCACCGTATCTCGAGCGCCGCGCGCCCACCCGACTATAGTCCACCGTGTCGTTAGACGTTTTCCGACGTCGCCCCGACTTAGCCGTTTTCAGCCGGTACCGTCGTTTTGGCTGCCGCGCCATGGTTTTTCACCGTATCTCGAGCGCCGCGCGCCCACCCGACTATATTCCACCGTGTCGTTAGACGTTTTCCGACGTCGCCCCGACTTAGCCGTTTTTTGCCCGTACCGTCGTTTTGGCTGCCGCGCCATGGTTTTTCACCGTATCTCGAGCGCCGCGCGCCCACCCGACTATAGTCCACCGTGTCGTTAGACGTTTTCCGACGTCGCCCCGACTTAGCCGTTTTCAGCCGGTACCGTCGTTTTGGCTGGCGCGCCATGGTTTTTCACCGTATCTCGACCGCCGCGCGCCCACCCGACTATATTCCACCGTGTCGTTAGACGTTTTCCGACGTCGCCCGACTTAGCCGTTTTCAGCCGGTACCGTCGTTTTGGCTGCCGCGCCATGGTTTTTCACCGTATCTCGACCGCCGCGCGCCCACCCGACTATATTCCACCGTGTCGTTAGACGTTTTCCGACGTCGGCCCGACTTAGCCGTTTTGCCCGTACCGTCGTTTTGGCTGCCGCGCCATGGTTTTTCACCGTATCTCGACCGCCGCG